>CM076250.1:7755882-7780882 GCA_038380765.1 Odontothrips loti
GATCTGACCTGACCGAGCCTGGCTCCCCCCGCTCGTGATTGGATCGATCCGATGGGAGTCTGCTGTACAATCGACACTGGAGCCACTTTGGCCCGAGCCACTCGCAACAAAGTAGATCCTTGCGAGGTGCTGCGCTGGAAAGCATGGCCAGGCCAGCCGTCGGGAGGGGACCGGAGGGGGACCGGAGGGGGACCGGAGGGGGACCGGAGGGGAATCTGTACTCTTCCGCCGGGCTAAACAGTGCCACAGACCGACTCGCCCCGCCTTAGGGCCGTCGCATTTTCCTAACAGGAATTAATCGTCGCAGGCGAGCGAGCTGGTGGCGGCCAAACTCCCTCCCCCCGCCGCCCCCGCCGCCCCCGGCCACCCGCCCGACACACGGGGGCGAGAAAGCGGGAAGCGTTTTCTCCGCTGTGCATGTTTGATCGATGAATGTTTGGTGATGGATGTATCGGTTAAGCTCCATCGCCGGGTAAACCGGTTATACCGCAAACTTTGGCTTGTCTCGACTTGGCTTCCTCTCGCGCCCTTGGGCGAACACCCCCGTTCGGTGGGGCTGCGCTGGCAGTGCTCAGGGCGCAGCCGGAACCGGGCCCCCAGCAAGGTCACAGTGGGCCCAGCCCCGGGCAAGGGGTTGTGTGTGCGGTGCACCCGCGGGGGACGTGTCCACGGGAAAACGAATCAGGAGGGGGCAAGAAGAAAGCATTGCCGGAGCTGAATTAAGTATGTGTCTTTAGGGGTTGGCTGCCCGCTGGGCTGCGGGCCGGCTGCGGGCAGGACGGCTTGGCTGGCTCAGCAGTGCGCCGGGAACAACGTATGGCGGGATCAGGCTTGGGGGGCAGGGACCCACACAAGCCGGTGGTAGGAACCCCCCGCACACCGGATGCCCTTCGATTTTACCTCGGCCACCCGTTTCACCTAGCTCCTCCCCGCCCCGACCTACCCCATGTCGGGCCGGGAGGATCTGCGGTGCGCTGTGCTGCGCTGTGCTGCGCTGTGCTGCGCTGTGCTGCGCGGTGCGGTCTGGTCCCCTCAGGTCCCACCCCACAGGGCTGCTGCTGCTGCTGCTGCTGCTGCTGGGCTCAGCGCGGACCACGACCTGTGCAGCCAGCGGCACCACCGGCCCCGCGCAGCTCCTTCCCCTCCACGCTTTCGACCTGTTATTTTTCTTTGGGCCGCCGCCACCTCCACTTTCCACCTCCACTGCCACCACCGCTGCCACACCCGCTGCCACCTCCGCTGCCACCTTCGCTGCCGCCGCCCATTCTAATGAGCCCTGACCTCACCAGTCCGCACCCCACGCGCGCGCGTATAAATATTCGGTGCCGCTGTGACTTCTGTGCTCCCCCCACCCCCCTCCCCCCCTGGCTCCAAGGCCTGTCAACTGAACGCCCCCCGCCGGCGGTCCGGACTCGGCCCTCGGCCTCGTAAGTCAATCCCCACCCCTCCCCGCCTCCGCCCCCGCCCCGCCCCGCCCCGCCCCGCCTCTCCGCACCTATTGTTCCCGATCCGATAACCCCGACCCCGGCTACGGCTACGGCACGGCCAGCGGCCCCAGGCTGCCCAGGCCTCTGCACCGCTCTGACAGACATTCGGTGCGACTCTTTGCGTCCCCTCGGCTGGGGTGGCCTAGAGCCCGGCCCAGCCCGGCCTTCCCAGGACACTCGCAATTTGCCGTGTGTTTGTCTGCGTCTGTCTGTGGACATGACCACGGACTGTCGCCCCGGCCGCAGCCCCGCCACAATTAACCAGGTCACGCGACGACATGCCGGGCGGATAAACCTCGGGCGCGGCGGACACGAGAGCTCCCAGTGGTCCCGGGTTCAAATCCCGCGACGCCAGCCCGTAGAGCAGGTGTTCTTTCAGCGTGCGGGGGCAAAACCTTTTTCAACCGCCGCCGCCACCGTGCCCGAGAAGGTCGACGCCGGTCCCTAAACGTCACCCTGAGCCCTCGAGGCCGGCGCCGAGCGGCTCCCGGAATGAGCCGCGGGGCCCCCGTCATGGCCTCGGTGCTGGCCTCGGGTCGGGTCGGGCTCGCGATGCGCGTCGGGGGTGTGTTTGCCGCGGCGTGTAAGCGGCTCGTGCCGCCCGGCCCGGCCCGGCCCGCACCACGGCCCGCACGCCCCCCGACGATCCTGGGGGAAATCACGGGCCGGAATTACGCTGATGCCGAGCGTAAGGACGTGGTAGGTCGACAACACGCCGCCAACAGCTATTCGGGGACACGGCTCGGCCGCCAGGACCTCCCCGCGCCGAGGCGTAAGCGGCGAGAATTCATAAACATTAGCTGGCCGTGTCGGCCGCGTGCGTACGCTCTCCGGCGAGGGGAGAAAGAGAGGGGGCGTGAGGGAAAGGGGGCCATTGGTGTGCTTCGCTTGACACCTGCCGCAAAAGTCTTCGAAACACTTAAATATTATATTCCAGCTCGGAAGCCTTATTCATTCTGACGCAACTAATTGTGCTTCTGAGCATTCCTTGAGGCGCCTAACACGTGCGCAGTAATTTTCAACACATGTTAACTCCGATGCCCTCCCTCTCTCTTTTTCGCCTCCCTACCTTCATTTTTCCTCTCTGCCCCCCCCCCTCCCTCTCTCTCTCTCTCTCTTCGGTTTTACAAACTTTCTTCTTCCGGGACAAGAGGCGGGGTAGGGCGGACTCGGGCGGCTGTGAGGCTCAGACACACTCTCCCGGAGGAAAGAAGGGGGTAAGTGAGTTAGCCTGGAGGCAGTGCCGAGAGGGCTGGGGGGGGGGGGCGACGAGCGCGGAATGCGGGAGGGGCGGCGTCAAGACATTCACACTTTGATGTGCGGGAAGAGAAATCTCGGCAGTACAGCGCGGGAGGTCGTTTGGCGGAGAGTTAAGTGTGAAAGAGAGAGAGAGAGAGGGAGAGAGAGAGGCACAAGTTGTGGAAAAAAAGTTTTCATGAATGGAATAAGGAAGATATGAGAGGGAAAGCGGAAGATAAGAAAGCAGTTTGTGCCGGACGTACTGCACTATTTCGTCGTCTCGAGCGCGAAGGGGGGGGGGGCGGGTGTATAAATAAGAGAGTTGTATGACTGCCGTGGCTGGCAGTGCATTGAGCGTCCGGCCCGGGCCTCGCCGTGTCCCTCCGCCGGCGGTCGGCGCTTGTAAACGGCTCAAGTTGGGCTTCCCACCCCCGCTCCGCACCGCTCCGCACCGCTCCGCACCGCTCCGCACCGCACCTGCTCGCCGCACGCCGGCCTCGCCAGCCCTCCAGGGCCAGCGGCAGAGTAATGGTCTCCGGGCTGCGCGAGGCCGGAAACACCGAGACACTGGCAATCTTACGCGAATCGGAAAAGGAGGGGCTGGCAGATGACGGGTAGATGGAACACCCGAACATCGCATTTTACCATTTTCAAGCAGCAGCTACACACCAACTGTGTCGCTTTTTGAGCCCGATCGTAGCGAGGTGCTCTCTGCAGCGGCTTATGCCAACAGTCCATTCGTTCCTTTGGGCGGACTTGTGTTCACCGACTTATCGTTGACAGAAAAACTTCAAAATTGAAGGATAAACTCCCCTTTATCCCGTCCCGGGACAAGTCGGAGCGGTGTTTCTTCAGAGACGGCAGTGATCATTTTTTTGTTCTCTTTCTCAGGGACATTATATGACGTTCCTCGCGAGCGTCGACGGCCATCGCCACCTCCCAAAATGACACCGATCCTCTGCGGGCGATAGGCGGCCGATATGCTGGGTGATTAGGGCGCGTTATGGCCGTGGCCCCGGCCCAGCGTGGCTCCGCGAGGCTGGGGCTGCTGCGTGTAGCGCCGCTGGCGCCGGCGCCTCTAATGCGGCCGTATGGCGAGGCATTATCACATTAGGGCTCACACCTCCTCTCGCCACTGATATCCCTCTGCGGTCGCCGCGAGCCCCTGTGGCCCCTGTGGCCCCTGTGGCCCCCGCAGCCCCCGCAGCCCCCGCGGCCCTGCGGCCTCGCTGTGACTATGACGGTCACGCGGATGCATTTATTACCTCGTAATTGCCCTCTGTTCTTATATTATTGCGTAATTACCCATTACTGGGATGGCGGCCGTGACAACGCCCCGCGGTCGCCGCCAACGCCGCCATGGGCACGGGCCATGGCGCCGCGGCCAGCCAAACTCGTCTGCTGTTCACCAGGTTCTGGCCGCTACGGCTGGGGCCGCTTGCCGCTGGCCGCCCCACCCCATGTGTTATAACAGTGCACTGCCCTGCATGTGAAGGAAGAGCGACTGTTGACCCCACCCCGCCCGGCAGGACCGGAGGGTGTCACGACACAAAACGCGAGTTTCTGGTCGTGGACGTTATTTAGAGACATCTTTAAACGAATCTTACACACAGCGGACGTGCGCGAGCTGATTATATTCTTTAATTTTTTAATTTTGTATAGTGACGCATGCATTCATGCCCGTTTTTGATGTCGCCTTAATACTCAACAGGGCTAGAAGTTGCCTGGTGGCGGCGTGCGGTCGCGTGGCCATGTGACGTCAGCATCCGCTGTCATCCCCCCCCCCCCCCCCCCACGTTCGCGACGCAACATAAATTTTTATTTTCATCCCTCTGTTGCAGGTACGGCCGCTGCTGTCAACGATCCGATACGCTCCTGTTGGGTAGGCAGCCACCAGCGTAGCCTGCAGTGTACCTCCGCGACAACACCACTCTTTTGCTTCGCCGACATTTCTAGATCGACGTACAATAATTTGGCAAATATACGCATGTTCCTGACAAATTGGACCAATATCCATATCATGCTTTTTTTTTGTGAGGCAAAACGAACCCTCGAAAAGAAATATTTTCAAATCTACAATTTTCATAGAGGTATGGTGTCAAAAACGGCAAGTGGTTATTCGCGTTTGACTCTGAAGGACCGTTCAGGAACCACGTACCACATTACAAGTAGGTGATTCGACTGGCGACAAACGCGGGGCCGTGTGGAACCGTCTGCGGGAATCGAACCCACCAAGCCTTGCATCACATAGGGACTGCTACTCAGGCCTGCGCCAACGACAGTTTGTTCCAGCACCGCTCTCACGCGCTTCAAGAAGGATTTGAAAGAGAAGTCGCACGTGGTCGCACGTGAACGTTCCTGCGGCGCCCAGGTGTCTGCGCCACACGCACGCCGCACGCGCCCCGCACACGCCCCGCACACGCCCCGCACGCGCCCCACGTGCGCGCGGCACGCGCGGATGGCCTGGAGCCTGCAGGTCGCATGCCACCCTCCGGAGCCCCGGCCGTGTGATCGGCCAGGCATGCCAATCCCCTCTCTGCAGCCCTGCCGCCCCTATGGCACCCCTATCGGCATCCGCTCTGACTGACACGCCCCCCCCCTCTCCCTCTCTCTCTCTCTCTCTCTCTCTCTCTCTCTCTCTCTCTCTCTCTCTCTCTCTCTCTCTCTCTCTCTCTCTCTCTCTCTCTCTCTCTCTCTCTCTCTCTCTCTCTCTCTCTCTCGCTCTCTCGCTCTCTCTCCCCCTCTCTCTCTCTCTCCCGCTCTCTAGCCGCGCCATGAGTTGTCATTAACGCCAAGACCTCCGCAGGAAGAGAGAGGGGAGTTTCCGGGTCGGGAGGTCCGTGGCTTTTAAAATAACAACGATTTTGCTTTGGCTGAAGTGGTGTTGGCGAGAAGCCTATGTTTGGCCGAGTCCTCGCAGGCCTTAGCGCAGCTCCCAGCTCCCCGGTGGCCCAGTCCCGCTGCCTCCGCTGTCCGGCCTTGGACCGAGCCCCGTGGAGATGCCTGCACGCTCATTCGCGGCCCGGCCCGACTCATTCGCAGCGCCATCTCCGGGTGCCGCCGATACAGCTCCGGGGGGGGATCCGGCTCGAATCGGTCTGGTCTCGAGGCCCCCGAGACCCCCGAGACCCCCGTAAGACCCTGGAGTCCTCCGGAGCTCGGGCAGGAGCAGGAGGGGAGTGAGGCCCGCGCGGTGAGTCCTGCCCGTCCCAGCCTATCCCCTCCCCTCCCCTCCCCTCCCCTCCCGTCCCATGGCCCGCATCAGTGGTTTCTATTACTGATTGATACAGAGGCCAGGGAGAGTGTTTGGAACTCGGGCCGGGGACAAGTTGGTCGTGGATGTCGTGCCCCTGGGAACGACGGGCCGGCGGCGCGGCGTGGCGTGGCGTGGCGCGGCGTGGCGCGGCGTCCCTGCACCCCCGTCCCGTCGGCTTCCCACTCCCTCGGCGATCCGCCTCCTCAGATCTCTCTTTCCTTCTGATTCCCTCCGGAATGCCGCGTCGCAGACGGGGCCGGAGCCGGGCGGGGCGGGGCTGGGCGGGGCGGGCTGGGAGGATCGACCCCAGTCCCTTATCGGGAATAGTACTGCTTCTTTCTTTTTCTGTCTTACACTTCCCCCGTCACATTTCTCCGCGACGGAAGTAGCATGGGTGTATGGTTTGTGGGGCCGTTCTGTGTGTGGCAGCTCGAGGCTGCCCCATGGGACGGGGCCGGGAGCCATCCCCGGCCGCCCCGCTGTCCCCGCTGTCCCCGCTGTCCCCGCTGTCCCCGCTGCCTCCGCTGCCTCCACGCCCTCCACTCCACACATCACTGTCGATCATGCAGCACCAGCCCGGGGTAACGCTCACTCAGAATACGGAGCGCCTCAATAGTCGCCAGCGGAGACGACCACACTCTCCGCCGGCATGGTTACCGAACGGGAACCTAATTGCTCTCAGCTTGCAACGCAAACTTGCCACCAGCGCCCCTCGGCCACGGCCCGCCAACTTGATGGCGGCCTGTATTATGTGCCTCGCGTGGCGTTGACCGCTCAGCGCGCCGCTGACGTCGTGTTTGAATTACTGCTCAACTCCCTCAACACACTTCCCTAGGGCACTACCCACGAGATACCCGGCGCGGGCGCGGCGCTGGGGCACCACCCCAGACACAAACCGGACCGGCCGAGGACACACAAGTACTGAGAGGCTCTTATACGGGGGAAACTTTCGTAACTCAATAGTCTCCTGCTCGGCGCGTCCGGCCATGGGCTGGCCTCGTCGCCAACCCTTCCCTTCCCTTCCCCCACCCCTCCCCCTTCACTCCGCACATGTGGTCCGTGTGAGCGCCATCACTCCTCGGCCACACCCCCCGCTGAGCTGGGCTTGGCGGCGGACCGGCTCCGGCCCTGCTACCGGCAAACTTGACATGGTGTCCTCCCTTCTTCTATATAGTATTTCGGCCCGAGATCCTCTCGCCTCCTTCGTGCCCCCCCCCCCCTCTCTCTCTCTCTCTCTCTCTCTCTCTCTCTCTCTCTCTCACACACACACACACACACACACACACACACACACACACACTCACACACACACACAACACTCCCTGAACAAGCAGGGGCTGTAGCGGCGCGCTGGAGAGGGCGGAACCGCAAGAAACAACGGTGTGGTGTCAATAGCAGCAACACGGCCCCGCCAAGCTCCGCCGGGCGCCGGACCCGACCCGCCCCCCAACAGCTTCGCCCGCCGCACTCCACTCGGCGGCGCCCGCACCTCCCTCCGTCTTCATTTATTCTTCCTCTGTCTCCCTCAACCCCCAACCCCTAACCTCAATGCGGCGATACCCTCCCCTGCTATCTCTCTTTTTACCTCCCTCTCTCTCGCTACGTCTCTCTCTCTCTCTCTCTCTCTCTCTCTCTCTCTCTCTCTCTCTCTCTCTCTCTCTCTGTCTGTCTGTCTCTCTCTCTGTCTCTCTGTCTCTCTCTCTGTCTCTCTCTCTCTCTCTCTGTCTCTCTCTCTCTCTCTCTCTCTTTCTCTCTCTCTCTCTCTCTCTCTCTCTCTCTCTCTCTCGCTCTCAGACACACGCCGAACCGCACGCTGGCCGGCTGCTGCTGCTGTCACGTCGCGTCCGTTTTTGAATTCAGTTTATCGTCGCGGAGCAGCAGAATGTTTGCTTCGGAAACTTTTACATGAGGATTCGCTCAATTTGGCAGTCGGCGCGCGCCGCCTTGGACCGGCGAAGCGTGGCGCGGCGCGTGGCGGGGAGGAGAGGGGGAGGGAGGGCGTCTCGTCCCGCTTGGCTTCAACTTCTTGAACCCCCTAACTTGAGCGTACGCAGAGAGAGAGAGAGAGAGAGAGAGAGAGAGAGAGAGAGAGAGAGAGAGAGAGAGAGAGAGAGAGAGAGAGAGAGAGAGAGAGAGAGAGAGAGAGAGAGAGAGAGAGAGAGAGAGAGAGAGAGAGAGAGATATGCTATTTCGGTTGCCAGGGTAATCGTCCTTGGGGCTATTACTGCATTGTTGCCAACTAGTTTGCCCTGCCGAGGGCTGGCGGCAGGGAGGCCAGCAGGACAGGCCGGCTAAACGAATGGAGGCAGGCGCTGCCAGTGATTTACCGGGCGTCACGCCGAGAGAGGGAGAGGCTGGCGGGGCGTCTACTTGCGTCCACTCCGGCCGGACCGGACACACACCGTGTCAAGCCGGGCGCCGAGCGCGGAGCGCCTGTCAACCGGCCGCGGGCAGCCCGCAGCGCACGGCTGTTCACCGGGCTTGCCTACCCTGCCGACCGCAGGCGCGCCGCAGACAACAGGTCTCCGGCACCCGGGTGATGAAGGGGTCGTCCATAAATTACGTGACTCCGCGGGTGAGAACGACAAGATGTCGCCTGGCGTCGCAGGTCTGGTGGTACGACGGCCGCGGGCATGACGCCAGGGCGGCAGGCGAGGGGGTAAGGACTCCTAAAAATAGTGTCTGTCGGATAACGGATAGCGGATTACCCTGGATTACTCACAGTACCCCAGGTTACTCATAGTACCCCGGGTTAGCTCGTATTACCTAGGATTTTATGGACACGGATTACCCCGGATTACTTTAGATAGCCCCGGATTACCTAGGTGAGATTCCCTCGGCTAACCGCGGATTACCTCGGATTACCCGGATTACCCCGGATTACCCGGACTACCCCGGATTACCCGGACTACCCGACCGCTGTCTTTCGGAACCCTGAAGTTGTTACCCATTCGGCGTCAGGGTCCCGGCCGCACTACCTGCGTCTCCAGCGTCCCTCGGACGGCGGACCATCACCGATGGCCTCTGCGCTCTGGCCGCCGCTGCCGCCGCTGCCGCCGCTGCCGCCGCTGCCGCCGCTGCCGCCGCTGCCGCCGCTGCCCTGCTGCTGCGGAATCCTTGGACGACGTAAAGGAGTTGGCAGGAGAAGGAGAAAGAAGCAGCGAGCCGAGCCGAGCGCCACCGGCTCGGCCCGGGCGGCCGGGATAAAACCCACGGTAGTTTCTTCGTCTGCTGTCAGGCTCTGGTGCCGGTCGGGGAGAGGCTTGTCTTTGACCAGGAGGACGACAAGAATGGCGCAAAAGTTGCCCTTACTTTGGAAGACGGGGAAGGGGAAAAAAGGACGACGACGGACACACGGAGTGCCGCTGTACTTCTGCTGGCGCCCGCTCCGCTCGCCGTGCGCGACACAAATCATTGTATCGTCCGGGGGGACGTGACGTACAGCATGGGGCAGGAGAGGGGGGAAGGTTGTGACGGGGCCGCCACTCGTCCCGTTTTTCCCCCAGCAGCACAAAACAACTTTTCTTTCCGCGGCGCGGCCCGAACGCTACACGACGAGAGGGCCATTGCGAAATTACACGCCTCCTATTCGTGCGAGACGCGCGTGGCGGGTGGGCCTAGAGAGACCTCTGGGAGGGCCGGGGCACCGGGGCAGGGTCAGGGCAGGGTGCGGCCTCAAGGCGGAGCCGAGCGGAGCAGCGCAGCGGCGTGCAGCAGGCCGCCGTGTCGCAAGTTTGGCGCACGAGCAAGTAAAGCGGAGCGACTGCGTCTGCTGCTAAGCGCGCCGCAAACACACACGCACACACACACACACACACACACACACACACACACGCCCGCATGTGCAGCCCGTCAGGTAAGTTGAGCCGCTCCCACCCCTCCCGCGTGGCATAGCGGCAGCTTGATACTCAGCCATGTTCAAGTGATTCCTTCACAACTGACGGCTTTAGGAGTGCTCTTTGGTCGCCCGCCGCTCCGCTCTGCGCCGCTCCGCGCCTCTCTACCCCATCCAGGCCCTTTTGCTGGACTAGGCCTTTGGCCTCGGCGGTGCAGGGAATTGCACATAGATGGGCGCGCCGCACTCTGGGACGGGGCGGAGCGGGCAGAGGGTTATTGCCAAACGGTGCAACGGGCATGCATCATCCCTGCTCGCTCGTTCTGTGTGTATTCTCTCGGGGAGATGGAGGAACCAAGTGGTCGGGATGGGCCTCGGCAGCCTCGGCCTACAGGGGCCCCTGCAGAGAAACTGGGTCGACTAATCCCATCGGTGCGGCCTAGAAACCAAATCACTGTGCATCCTGAGAGAGGCGCCCCAATCCTGCTGCATGACAAGGAAAGGTGAGGAGAGAGGGAGGGGGGGGGGAGGGAGAGGGAGGGAGAGGGTCGCGGCGGGGCGCTCTCAAATATTGGAACGGCCCGCCCCTGAACCCATCGCGACTTTGATCGACAAGGTGGGGAGCAATGACGACTCACGCTGTATGAAGCGCTGCTGCTGCTGCTGCTGCTGCTGCTGCTGGGAGGTGGTGCGAGCGACGTCCCCCAAGCCTTACGAAGCAGAATTAAAAGGGGCCGTTCCGAGTCATTAGTTACACGGAGGAAAAAAAACAGTTTTCGCAACTAATTTGTAAGTTGATTTTCAGACAAGCATAAATTTTAGTTGCTTCATCGCAGAGTTTCGATATAGAAGCAAAAATCAGATAAAAAATTTGTTAAGTGCCCGCGTAACAAAAAAAAATCACAACCCTCCAAAATATAGCAATTTCTTAACTTTTGGATCAAATGCCTACTTTTGTTGTGATTTTTTTTTGCCGGCATGAGGTTATTAACTCAGCGTGATGTGTATTTATCTGCCCGCTGCACTCGATAAAAGAAATCAAAACTGACGGCTGTGTCCTTTTGAGGGTACTTTGGAGACGGCTGCTGCTAGTGATGTGGTGAGCGCGTGCGTCTGCTGCCTGCCCCGCGCTGCACCGCAGTCGAGTCAGTGCACTCGGATCAGGCGGCGCGCCGTGCTAATGCAGGGATGTCAGTCGGTCCAGCCGGATAGCGTAGCGCGGCCCTCCTGGGGTGCCGTGCGGTGCCGTGCGGTGCCATGCCATTAGCAGAGTGGCCCGGTCACACAAACACACACGCGTACACACATGTGTGTACGCGCCGCGTACCGTACGGTACCGTGTGCCATACTGTGCACGGCTCGGATCATGGCGGTTGTGAAAAGATGCGGCGCGTGTGTTTGCACACACCGTGTGCACACTGTGCGCGCACAGTGTACGTGTTTATCCCCCTGCAGCCGTGTGCTCCCGCCTCTGTTCGTTTCAAAAACACACACTTTGCTACGCTGTACACGACACACCGTGTCTCAGCCTCTTTCTCTCTCTCTCTCTCTCTCTCTCTCTCTCTCTCTCTCTCTCTCTCTCTCTCTCTCTCTCTCTCTCTCTCTCTCTCTCTCTCTCTCTCTCTCTCTCTCTCTCTCTCTGCAGCACATTTCGCATCCCGTCCCGTCGCCCCATAGACCTGCCCCCCGCGGGGCTCGGGCCTCACCCGGTACGGCTCTGCCCGGCCCGGCTTGGGGCCCATAAACACCTGTCCTGCTTTCGACCCCCATTAATATGCGATCGGCGTCCGGATGGCAGCGGCGGGTAGGCGGCCGCGGTCCTACCGCACCAGCCACAGCGCTGCCCACGGCGCTGCCCACGGCGCTGCCCACGGCGCTGCCCACGGCGCTGCCCACGGCGCTGCCCACGGCGCTGCCCGTTCGTGACAGTCCTGCGTGCAATCAGGGATCAGGGCGTCGCGTCGTCCGGTTCGGATCGCAATTAGCCGCCTCTTGTGCTCCGGCGTGCGTGCCGCGTGTCCCGGTCGGAGCGCGCACACGGCGAGGCAGACGGCGCCGCCACTATGTTTGTTCCGCGTTCCGGTCCGATCCGCCGCCTCGGATCGCAGGGGGAGGAGGGGGCGCAGGGACCCTTCAGAGCCATTCTCTTTGAGGCGCGCTGCTACTCGCCAGGGACTGAGTTGGGGGTCCTGTAGAGTGAGTCGGCACGATCGGACCGCCTCACGGGGGCCACGGGGGCCACGGGGGCCGCGTAGGGCCGCGGGGGCCGCGTAGGGCCGCGGGGGCAGGGCGTGGCCGGGCAGCGGCCCCAGAATGTGGAGCAAACCGATGAGTGGACGCGGCGATGGACTGACCTCGGCTGGGCCCCCGCCCCGCGGCGGCCCGCCCACACCGCAGAGTAATTCCCGTCAGGATGCCTGGGAATGTAGAATGTAAAACGCTCGACGCCCTACTGTGCGGCGCGCCGGCCTCTCGGTCCTCCTGGTCCTCTTGGTCCTCTCGGTCCTCCTGGTCCTCTCGGTCATCCCGGTCCTCCCCGCTGTCCTTCGGAGGCAGCGCAGCGCTGTGGACGTCTGATCCGACGGGCGCGAATCCCTCGTCCCTCCCCCTCCCCCTCCCCCTCCCCCTCCCCCTCCCCAGTACCGACCCTCCACACCGACCTCGGCCCGGACCCAGGCCAAGCCCAGTGCGCGAGAGGCATCTCAGTAATTTGTGCGGGCGGCACGGGCCGCGTTTGCTATCAGAGTCGATGACATTGTTCCTTTGAGTCTTGAAGGACAGGGATGCGGAATGCCTTTCTCCCCCCCCCCCACCCCCTTCCCCTCTGCAGGCCCTCCAGTGGCCCTGGCGGCCGGGCAGCCCTCCGCACCATCCCAACCCAGCCATTCAATCACAGTGCGCGGACCCGGGCCGGACCCTGTCGTGTCTTTTGTAGGTACCTCGCTGCCCGAGAGGAACGTGGACGCGTGTGCCCCCCCCCCCCCCCCCTCGCCGACTCGGTCACCATTCCGCGGAAGAGAAAAGAACGTTGGCTTGCTGCGGTGACCGCATCAATAGATAGATGGATGCAATGTCCCTCCCCGTTCCACATTCCTGAATCACATTCAGTGGCCGCAGCGGGCCGCAGAAAAACCGCGTGGTCAAATTTGAACCGAAAGACCCCGCCCCCCTCCCGGCTTTTGCGGTCAGACTAACCTAACCTTCCCTAGGCTATACTTAACTGCAGGGACGTGTTTTTTGGCCGTTTACTTCTTCCTCCTTTACTGACCACGTGGGTCGTGTACGGTCCTTAAATAATGTTAGGGTTCCTTTTTTTTTAAGTAAAAGAGGCAATGTCTTTGTTTCCATTAGCCAATGTTTTTCTGTTTTGAAACTTTTTTTGTTCAGAAAGAAATCAGCAAACCTTTTGTTTTCAGTGTTCGGAGCTGTGAGCCTCTCAATCCGCAAAGTGACCGAAGTGCGGGGCCCGTACATGATTCATGCCTTTGCCCTTCCCCGCCCTCGTGAGGCGGGGAATCTCGGGCGACGGGGCGGCGGAGCTTAGGCGATTGTTTGACGCGTCCCCGTCGGTGCTGGTGCCCTGCCCTGCTGCCGCCCCGTCCCCTCTGACGGGATGGGACGGCCTGACGGTATGTCAGCTCTAGCCCCCACCGTGGCGAGGGACTGCCAGAAGAGGGTCGCAGGTGCCCGGGGCGGGGTGGGGCGGGGCCACCGTCCAAAAGCAGGACAATGGGGATGTTCGGTGCTGTCTTCTGGTCCGGCAGGCGATGGCAGGCCGAGGCAGGCCGGCCTAGCCTCGGGCCTCAACTCGGCTCGAATGGGCTGGTCGTCCGCGAGAGGAGCGGATTCAGAGCTGACGAGGGAGACGGGGGGGAGAGAGGGAGAGAGGGAGAGAGAGAGAGAGAGGGGGGGGGGGCCGCTGTTTGTTGGTCGACCGCCCGCTAAGACGCACTGCCCGGCCAACACAATACAAACCCGGCTCCGCCAACAGCGGCCGCCGCCGCCCGCCGAAATTTTGCAAATTTTCCTTTGGTTTCCCTCGAATAACTTGCTGCTGCTCCGCAACAACAGGGTGACCGGGCGGGGCGGAGGGAAGCGGCTGGAGTTTGGGCGCCGAGATCGACCCCTGATGAGGCCCGAGGTCTGGAAAGAATGGAACAGCGTTGCGGCCTCGGGCTCGGAGCCACCCAATTTTCAAGAAAAAACATTTTTTTTCACTTGTTGTTTTAGGCGCTTTGCATCTGGACCAACGCCTATAGGCATCGTATCGAAATGAAAATGGTGTCTGATGACCCTCATGACCAGCTCCAGGGCCACTTAGGCGCCACACTAACGCCACGGCGCTGGGTTCGATAGCAGGGACACTTATTAGTAGCCAAATGAATGTTCACGCCGTTCCGAGGACGAATTGGAAGTATTAAAAACAAGACAGGCATGGAGAACGCTTTAGCGTCCTAGGACAGACTCGTTCTTTGAGTTTTGAGGGAAAATTCGGTTTTTCGAGATTTTCATAATTCAATGTTTTGGGTTCTCATATTTACGAACAATTTCTACAAAATCAGTATTTGTGATTTTTTAAAAATTCTGTGTTTTTCTCGCATTTTTACTGGACTTAGCCTCTGATCTATTACTCCGAACCCTGCAGAGTACGCGAAAAATGATTGTTGACGGCGGGCGACGGCTGGTCCCAAGGCAAACTCCTACCGATCTGCGGTCTCTAAATACGAGTTTTTTTGTTTTTTGTTTTTCAGAAATCTAATATGTCATTTTCGAAACTAGAGCAACGCCCCACCAAAACGCCCCCAAAACAGAATTCCTCCGTTACGCAGTTTTCGAGATGAATCGGGGTCGTAACTGACAGGGCGAGCGCAATACTCGTTCTTTTTTTGCTTCTACGTCATAGTCGTAGTAGAGGAAGCAAAGAACGAGTAAAAACTGGCCTTTCTCTTGTCCCTCTTGACGCCAATATCGGCGTCCATCAAGCTCATTTCCAAAACGTTTCGCAAACAAGATCGCCATAATTGAGCCCCAGCCACCGCCCCTCACGGCCTGACAGGCCGGCGATGGCAGACTCATAGGGAGGGACTTGCCGCGCCACGCCGGGGGCTTCACTCTTTGCTCTGCGGTTCGTCTTTTTTTGAAATTGTCGCTTTCGGTCCGGCAGGGTGCCGCGGAGCCGCCAGATTATTGACTGCTCGGATTCAGCTCCAATAATAAGTAGTGACGGGCGACCGACCAAATGTCCGGGCGGGAGGGGAGGGAGTAGGGGAAGGAGTTGGGGGAGGGGGGGGGGCGAGACTTTTCTGTGCGTTAGCCCTCCTCGCCTTCTCCTGTCGGCTGTCCTTTCCGTCCGCCGTTCTGTTCCTTCCTGTGTCCAGCAGCAGCCACCCCCCCGGGCGCCACCCCCTCCGGGTCCTCCGGGTCCTCCGGGTGGTGATGACTCCGGGTAGTTTCCGGCCGGCGGGAGAGGTAATCTGGTGCCGTGTGCGTGCCCGTGCCTTTCCTCCTCGTCGGGGTCGGTTGGGGCGGTCGGTACGTCTCCTCGCAAAGCTCCTGCCGGCCGTTGGCTGCCGCTGCCGCTGCCGCTGGCTACCCTGGTCGGCTGGTCAGCGCACACAACTTCAAGCGCTCCGTCGAAAACGCGCCGCTCGAACCTCTGCTGCGCCGCGCCGCTGCCGTAAACTTTTCATAATTTCCTGTCCGCTTACGCTCCCGCACGCACGTGCGTGTCGGAGTTTCGCTGGAAAAGGGAAAGTGGCGTTGTGATGACGTTTGGCCGCGCTGTGTTTGACTTCGAATCAGCGTTTCGCGGGTTGCGAGGACCAGACCGTGGGGCCGAGGACGGGGCCGTTGACCGGAGCAGCCGGAGCAGCCGGTCCAGCGCCGCCTCCTCAAAGCGAAACGCGCTCCATTTTCTCCGTCCAGAGCGTCACGTCACATCGGGCCCGCCTAATTACTCCGTTAATTCGCGAGCGTCCAGCGCGCAAACAGAGATGGAGGATCAAGGGGGGACAGGCAGGGCCGTGGCGGGGCGGGGGCGGAGGGCAGACAGGCTGGGTGGTGGCCTCCGGGACAGGCCTCCGGGACAGGCCTCCGGGATAGACCTCCGGGACAGGCCTCCGGGACAGGCCCCCGCCGGGGGTAGCGCGTGGGCGACAAAGCATACGAACGGGAATACCATAGAGTAGAGTGGATTGCACTGAACCCGTTCTATCATCTCCCACTGATTTACTTCAGAGAATGTCAAACAACAGCACTGCGCTGAGGGTCGAAATCCACAGCTCGAACTAAACACTGGGCGGGACATTCCAGTATGTTTGCTCTCATCTTGAGTGTATGCGTGTCTGTGTTTTGCCATAGCGTCCATCGTACGGATTATGGCAAATCGTTTAGTTCAAAAATGATATGCGACCGATTTGCTCTGCCCCCCCCCCTCTCACCTCTCCCTCTCTTTCTACGTTTTTTCCCCCTACCGCGCAGAGCAAGCCTGCGGTTTGTAGAGGCTTGTGCTGCATTATTGGTTTCCCAATGTATGTTCTCTTCATATCTCTTTCTCTCTCTCTCTTTGACCTTTTTCAGTCTACCAAGCGGGGCAGGAGTGGAGCGTTGGTGGTGGAGTGGGGTGGGGGAGAGGAGACAAGAGAGCGTATACGGTTTTGAAATTGTGGAGAGCAACGGGCTTGGATAAAGGGTGGAATGGGCAGCAGAGGAGGGGCGGGGATTGAAAAATTGTCGTTTCTAGTGCCTCCAAGAGTGTTCTCTCTTTATTCTACACAGCAAGCGGCGAGGATTTCACTGGTGCTGTTCGGAACATCTTGCCGACGACAAATTATGATTATTTGGTGAGAGGAGGGAAAGTAACGGCGCCCTTAATTTTCCATGACCCTTCCCGCGCCCTGTCCCTTTCGGCCCCCTTTTGCTACTCGCCGCGTCCTCTCAGCTCATTTCTTCCTTCGTTATGTTTCTTTTTTCTCCCGTCTCTCTCTCTCTCTCTCTCTCTCTCTCTCTCTCTCTCTCTCTCTCTCTCTGTCTCTCTCTTTCGAGAGAGAGAGAGAGGCCACTGTCAGACCAAATTGAGGACCACTTCCCGCCTTTAATCAAGAACACTTATTTCCATAGCTGATTGACGAAATTGCATTACACCGCTGCAGATGGAATTAGCGTGCGCGAGTCCAGCCGAGTCGCACCGTCCTTGGCCGGCCGTGCTCAGCCGTGCCCCCCCCCCCCCCTCCTCCCACCCGGGTCCGAATGGCACAAATGTGCGCTAAAATACAACAATGTTGTGTCTGAGAGTGCGTTATCGTTATCAACCCCGGCTGCTGCTCGTCTCGCACTGCTGCGAGTGCTGCAGGCGCCTACCGGCGGCCGGCGCCGCCCCACCGCTTCTGTTCGGCGGGTCGCGACTGTAAATCCTGGAGTCGCTGTCGCCATCGCGGTGGTGGCGGCGGCGATGGCCTCGTCGCTGGTGCGCCGTTTCAGGGGGCGCGTGATACGGCGCTATCTTCTTTCAATTGCGCCGTGGAGACGCACAGGGAGGGGGAAGGGGGGGGGGGGACGTCATCGAGCCCGGTGGAGAGCCACGTGTGTATGCACGGCGTGCGCGCAAGTAAGATCCCCCCTCCTCCTCCGCGTCTCGCCCGGAGCAGCAGCGACGGTTCGCCCCCCCCCCCCCCCCCCGCCCCCACACCCACCTATACTCCCACGCCCCCCAGAGCCCAGTAATAGGACGGTGCTAATGCAGATGCATGGCCCGGCCCTCTCCCCAGCCCTCGCCTCACCTTGTTCGCACAAGTAGCGGCTCTCCCCGGCGCTGCTCCAGTTCAGAGAGCGAGAGGTGAGATGAGTCATCACTCTGTCGGATAGTGGAGGCCCCTCGCCGCCCGGCCCGCTGCAAGTAAAACTGTAACTAGGTTAGGCCTCTGCGCTCCGGGATCCGGTTGATGTTGTTTCTCGCGCGCTCGGCGGGGCCGGCGAGAGCGGGCAGCATTGACGTCGGCTGAAGGGTGCGGCGCTCTCCGCAAGCTGCACGGGGTACAGAGCCCGGTTACCTCGGTGTGAGGGGTCATCCACGCCAGCCAGTCCCGGGCGCCTGTTGGGTAGGCAGCCCCGACCTCTGCATGCACGCGGGTCAGGCGGGCTGGCCTACCCCAGCACTTGCAGGCGCCTGGTGCATCCTCCGTCCGAGGAGTGGTTCATGCAGAGGCTGAGGTTGTGCGGCGCGGGGTGCACCAGCGTGGGGTGCAGCAGCGAGGGGTCCTGGAGTCTCCGGAGCCGCCGCCGTAGCCACCCCCGGAGTCTCCGGAGCCGCCGCCGTAGCCACCCCCGGAGTCTCCGGAGTCACCGCCGTAGCCACCCCCGGAGTCTCCGGGGCCGCCGCCGCAGCCACCCCCGGAGCCGCCGGAACCGGCGGGTACCGGC
This sequence comes from Odontothrips loti, assembly GCA_038380765.1. Taxonomy (NCBI): domain Eukaryota; kingdom Metazoa; phylum Arthropoda; class Insecta; order Thysanoptera; family Thripidae; genus Odontothrips; species Odontothrips loti. The sequence continues at coordinate 7,774,118 of CM076250.1, forward strand.
AAGAGCAGCGAGATAAGGCTCGGGTGGCAAGTCACTTTGCATGAGTTATGCAGGGTCAGCTGCCGGCCCCGGAGGCCCCGGAGGCCACGCCTCTCGCCTCCTCACGACGTCCTCGTACCGTCCCTGTGTCCCGGCGTCGTGCTCACGCTCTGTGGGCAAAGTCCTCGGCGGCAGCGCGGCGGTGGCTGAAATGGCAAACAGGACGGACTTCACGGGCAGGGCAAAAGGCTCCGTACGGCTCCGCGCGCGCGCACACACACACACACACACACACACACACACAGCTAGCTCTGAGCCTGTCCTGCCCTACCTTCCACAAGGGGATCGCCCAGCCTTTGCTACCGGGCTTGCCTTGGGGCTTGCCGTTGGCCTGACGGATGGGTCGTGCCCCCGGCCCCGGATCCCATCCCCGCTACAGCAGCTTTTCGCTTCTGATACCCCTCTCTACTTCATATTCCAAACTGGGCATCCCGCATGACGTGCTTATTACAAAACCCGGATGGAAGGTAGCATCCAACGCGGCCCCCGTCTGTGTGTGTGTGTGTGTGTGTGTGTGTGTGTGTGTGTGTGTGTGTGGCCGGGCCATGGCCGGCGCAAGGCATTCAGAGGCCGGGGCCCGGGCGGAGCTTGATACACGCCCTTAATTAAACAGACCGCAGAGTAAGGCCCCGGCCGTGGCCCTCTGGCCAGCCGTCTGTTGCGCAGGGGCACATCACTGGAACTGGGAAAGGGCTTAGCCCCTCTAATGTCCGGTACAGAGCAGCAGCGCAGGGTGGTCCCCCCCCCCACCCCCCAGCGCCTGGCCCAGCACACGTGCCTCGGCCGGTATCTCCTCCCCCTCTTCCTCACCGACCTTGTCATCGTGCCGACAACAAGCGTCAGCGTGATGGTGCTCTTATGCTTCGAGGTTTGTGTGTGTGTATGTGTACGCGTGTGTGTGTGGTTTAGTTTTCTTAACCCCATAGCTCGGCGATGACAATGGTGGGGTCAAGTGACATACACCGATACACACACACACACACACACACACACACACACACACACACACACTGCAGTCCTCGAGGAGGATACTACATGTCGATGCGTCTTAAGAACAAAGCGCCCTTGCGCGACGCTCAACAAAGCGCGAAGTGTTTTAGGGTCGCGTCAACAAGGTCCGATGTCTCATCGGGCTCCTCCTCGCCCCTCACCTGTGTTCGGATGACCTTTGTTCTCAGGACGCATCGATGTGTGTGTGTTTTATGTGTGTGCTGTCGGGTGTCGTGACGGCTGAAGGGCCCTTTTTCAGTGATTCTGACTTTGAGATTTGAAAAACAAAATTGCCGCTGCGCACCGATTTTGTTAAATGGGGAGCAGTCTAAACATCTCTTCAATCCACTCAATTTTAAGCACATTCACGTGGTTGCGTCTCGAATTCGTCTTGAATACGGAACGTGCACATCTCGCCGTGGTCTTCATCCCGAGAATCTGCGTTTGTCGAGTGCTTGATATAATGAGGACCCATGCAGCTCTAAACCATCCAAGTCGTCTCAAGTGTTTCCCGCTCGTTCCCGCCTATGGCGCGTGGCGAAGCCGGGCAGAGTGAAGTGGTTGGGACGCGCCTTGATCGACTCGCGCATCCCCCGCTATTTCCCTTCTTGCATGTTTCATGTGAGGCAGAGGCGGTCCCGAGGGTTGTAGTAGGGGGAGGAGGGAGAGGGAGAGAGGAGGGGGAGGAGAGGAGGGGGAGTGGCTGTCATCGCGCTGATACGGGTGTGCTGAGCGCGACAATGCGTAATAGGGGCAGCAGGCACACGCCTTATCAACCGGCTCCTCAATAATTCTCAAGGTTCTCCCCTCCTCTCTCTCTCTCTCTCTCTCTCTCTCTCTCTCTCTCTCTCTCTCTCTCTCTCTCTCTCTCTCTCTCTCTCTCTTACACCAACACACTATCCATACAACCGTCTCCCTCCCCCACATTCATCTAAAAGGTAATAACTCCAAAGCAACTCCAAATTTAGAACTGCGCCAATGTTCAAATTCAAAAAAGATAATTAATATTGAATTCGAAAAATTGATTTACGATCAAATCAAAAAAGACCTTGATGAAATTTTCTGAAAAAAAAATTAGAATTCAAAAGGAGTAAAAGAATTACACAGAAAAATCAGTCGCTTGTTGCCCCCCCCCCCCCCCCCCCCCCCGGAGGGTGCCTCCTGCCGCGGCGCCCGCCTCGCTCCCCCAGCTCTCTCTTTCGGACCAGCGGCTCCGGCTCCTGCTCCGGGGTGAGCTCGCCTCGGCTCGCCTTGGCTCACTCGTTGGCATTTGGTTGTCGAGGAATGCCGAGTGGTGTGAGAGGCGGGGGTGGAGGATTATAAGGGCACATCGTGCCGGGCATTAGGGGAGGGGAGGGGGGGGGGCTGTGCGGCCAAGTTTAGTGTGACTCCTGTCGGCCGACATGCATGCCTGCACCCTTGTGCGCGACGCGGGAGTGGCGGGCCGTGGCGGCAGCAACAGTTGCAACAACAGCGTGTGTCGGCAGCGCCAGATAGGGAGGAGGACGGAGTGGGAGAGAGACAGTTTTCAGTGAGAGAGAAAGAGAGAGAGATACAGAGAGATGGAAAGAGAGAGAGAGAGAGAGAGGGATACAGAGAGGGAGAGAGAGAGAGAGAGAGAGAGAGAGAGAGAGAGAGAGAGAGAGAGAGAGAGAGAGAGAGAGAGAGAGAGAGAGAGAGGGAGACGGAGGGAGTGAGAGACAGACAGAGGCCGGAGCTCTCTTTTTCGTGTCGGTGTTGGCAGTGCCACACTGGGCCGGGGTGCCTCATCTATCAGTGTCGTGCCGCGGTGACCCGTAGCGGGTCGGGTTGGGTGCCCCGGCCGCTGGGCCTGGTCGGCCTAGCCGGGGGTCTTTGCCGGGGGCCACTGGCCCTTTAACGGTGGGCTGGCCGCAGACGGGCCTCAATCACTCCCACGCCATCCTCCGCGCACCAATATGTCGCACGGCTCACACGTCTCGGAAAGGCTCGCCGGCTCCCTCCCGCCACTCCCACCCGCGCGGTGAAATGACTATTCCCATTTTGTGCCCAGCCAATGGGCAAGGCGTCGACGGACACGCGCTCTTAGACAAGGTTACACTACTCGACGCGGGAGTGCCTACAAGAGTTCGTTCGCAATTTGTCGCAGAATTGCCGTTTTGGTTTTTCCACGGCTGCAATCTTTTGAAATTTTTCGTAGAAATTGACTTTTCCCCCACGTAATATTTGTGACTTTTGAGTTCCGGGCCCTTTGGGTAGAAAGAACGTAGCGGGAACCATATGATGGTAAGTTCTCACTTGCACACGCACTCGCACTTCACGAGATGAGTGCAACAAGACCCTTTGTTTATTTGGCCGGGCACACGCTTCAGCGAGAACAGCGTGCCCGCCATGGGCCGCGTCACTTCACAAACTCACGTACGGCCGGGGCACAAAGAGCCGCAGAGGTTTGGTGCAGCCCGAAGTGGCAGCCAGCCGCAGCCAGCCAGCCGCAGCCAGCCAGCCAGAGCCTGATTATTTCGAATCATGCCCCAGCAGGCTCCAGCCGGCTCCAGCCGGCTCCAGCGGCCGGAGTGGGGTGGAGCTGCCCCGCCACGTCCATTTCGGGCCTTGTACCCCACTTTCATCGCTTGCACACAGTGGATTGGCAGCATGCATTTTGCATGGCGGTATAAGGAGAGGACGGGCCGCTCTGCGCTCGCCGCCGCCAAGGCCGGCAGGGAGGGGGGCCGGGGGGGGGGGGGGGAGAGGGGGGGCAGCTCTCTCGCACCTTTACACAGAAAATCGCTCTGTGGCCTGCATATAAGCCGCGCACCGCCGCCGCCCCAACCACGCTCCGCCACGGCCCATTGGAACTCGGTCTGCCATAGAGAGCCACCCCCGCGTGCAGCCGGGGGCCGGGGCGTGCGCCGAGCGGGGCGGGGCGGGGCGGGGCGGGTAGCACTGTGCCGCAGGGCCGCTGGCTTTCATCCGGGCACACGGTGGCGGCAAAAGGTTTCGATCGGATTTCAATCTATACCGAAGCTGCGCTCGGGTCTCGGCTCGGGCTTGGTTGCGGTCTGCCTAGGAGGCCGCGCCTTGGCCTTGCCACGCGCGGCTGCACATCCCGCCCGCCGCTGCGGTTTATCACCGTAACGAGCACCGTAAGCGTCGTGAGATCGGCTTCGGTTTCGCTGGAAAAAAAAAAAGGTACGCGTGAAAATGTTACGTTGTATCCCGCTACGAAAGAGGTTTGGGCGGAGGTGCCCAAACAGTCAATAGTTTTCAGCAGTAGAAGCGCCGCGCAGAGGGCACAAGGATGAGGCACTGCTTTTCTGCCGTGTGGAGGAGGAGCTGGGGGCACTACCCGGTACCGACCGCACACCCGCGCGCACCCGCGAAACGAGCGCAAAAACGGTGCTATAAAGTACCTACCCCTCTGTGACAGATTCACTCCCCTACCCTCCACTACGCCGCCGCCCCGCACCCCCAGCGGGGTTGGCCCACGGCACACAGCCCAGCCAGCCAGCCAACCAGCCCTCCACGGGCTGGCCCCCGACCCACCCTTCGGTCAAAGTTTCGCCTCCGTAATTTGCGGTCTCTGGGCGACGTGTCGCCGCGACAAACGTGCGTGCGTTCGTGCGTGCGCACGCGTTACACCGAGGCCGTGGGGAGGCCACCAAGCCGAGTGCACGGGGGTCGTGCGGAGGGCCGTGACAGCCCCACCCGCGCCGCGGATGTGACCGGACCAGGACGCGCCGGGCACGGGCCTCCAGCAGTGCCAACCCGACCCGACCCCGGCCCGACGTACGTTTTGGGAGTGGCGATGGCTAGGCTGCGCCAGGCTCCGCCATGTAGTATGCGGTCCGTGACGGAGCACGCTCCGTGCCGGGGCCCAGGCACGGCTGGCGGCTGGCGCACCCTCTCTGCGGCCCGGCCCGGGATCACACTGTCGCCGTTCTCCTTTTCCCCCAAACAAGGCGGTGGCGGTGGTTGCTGCGCGGCAGCAGCAGCAGCAGCAGCAGCATGATGGGACGAGCCGGGACGCCCACTGCCCCGCCTCTGCTCTGAGCAATGATGACTGAGGCAGAAAGAGTAAATACAAAGTTTTCCCGGCCATTTGCCGCGCGCGCACACTCGTACAAACCTTCTTGGCTCTGTCGGGGCCCAGCGCTAGCGTGCGCTGCAGGAGTGCCGCTGCTAGCACCGTCTGTCTGCTGCTAGCGGGCTTGTGGCGGGTAGGTGCTCACACACACACACACACACACACACACACACACACACACACACACAAGCGCCTGAGCTTGCGGGCAGACTAGTTCAGTCGGTTCAACGAAACTTGCCAGGCTCCCGGCTTGTGTCACGTCTCCATTCCGCCACTCGCGCTCCTATTCGGGTGAAGACCCTGCCCTGCCCGTCTTCCTCGGAGCATGACACGCTCCGGTTCTGAGAGATCATCCTCAAGGACCAGTCCACACAAAAATAAATTAAATCACGCCGGGAAAACTTACCATGCGCAGGTTTTGAAAAAGGAAAAATACCTTTGTAAAAGTGGACATGAAAAAAAGCGAAATACCCACCGCAACAATGCAAACTGAGGAGCAATACGTATTGCCTTTAAATGTGCGAGAAAATTTTTCTTGGCCGTATGAAGCGAGAAATATTTCCGCGCTTGGGCCCAGAAAGAGAACTGGACGATTCTTGGCCAGATGGGCGTGTCAACGAGTGCGGCAGCAGATTCCGTTCACAATTATCCCGGCTCGAGTACCAACTGATAGGTTTCCTGTTGCGGCGGGGGCGGCGGGCGGCCCGGCCCGTCTGGGCGTGGACGAGCGCCACGCGTGCGTTTGCATTGGGAATGACCCGGTCGGTCTGGGTGGCGGGGAGGATGTAGGCCACTGTCGGATCGATGGGGTGCGGCTGACCAGGGGATGAGGAGCACGGGTACTTCCCGAACCTGCAATAGAAAATTCTTCACGATTTGAATTTCTTTAAAAAGAAAGTGTAGTTGCCACAACTAAGTTGGGTGTTTCAAGTACTTATAAGGTAGTCCCGACGGTTACTACGTACTATTTAAACGACGAGGTTAAAGTTGTGGGAACTCGGCCATATTTCTTTAGGTGGCATTCAAGCATCATTACCAGTCGCTGCACGAAGTCTAGTGCAGTTGCCATGACTTGGTCGGGTGTTTCAAGTACTTGTCGCTGAATGCTAGAGAGAGCAATGTCCCCTCTGGCCGATTACGGTGATCTGCCCCCTCCCCCTCCTGCCCCCTTCTTCCGGTGCCCATGAAAGAAGGGAAAATAAGAAGCAGGGAGGGAAGAGGAGAAGTCGTGTGAGGAGGAAGGGCGCACGGCGCGGACCGAACGCCGGGCCGGGACGTTGATGTGAGCGGAAGCGCAGATAAGGAGAGATATGTGATAGGAGACGCCGTGTGCGATGCGGAGGCCGCCGTGGCCGTGGACAGACGTGAGCCCCGATAAGGCTCCAGCTCCAGTCGGGGCCCCCGGGGCCCCCGGGGCTCCGCTCGGCTTCGTTTCATCGGGGCTTCGTGCTGCCACTGCTGCCGTCCTGACCGGGCCGGACCGGGCCTGGCCTTTGTCCGGGGTCCGGGCTTGGTCCGCACGTCTCTACCGTGGGCTTCCACCGGCGCTCGCCGAATCGGATCCGCACTGTCCACGTTGTTCCCTGTCGTTGTAATGGGGGCTTGTTTATCACTGAGAACGGAAAAGTCCAATTTTGGACGATAAGGGAATTGAAGGGCTGCTTTGTAGAGTT